>CAVLJG010000009.1:26144087-26162253 GCA_963669975.1 Acanthoscelides obtectus
TATCTTCCTTCTACAATCATTATCTGAAAATTAATGACTCAACTTCAAAGTCACCCTGTATATAAAATACAATCCCCTTGAAATAGTCAACTACAGTTTTGGCATTAAAAATTGTATGTAGTGCACTAACGGAGTAAGCCCTCCTCACCACTGCGTTATTTGAAGGCTATTTCTTAATTAGTCTCATCAGCGGCGTAGACGTGCTCAACATACCGATAATGAGGCATTTTAGCACATACCCATATGTTTATAGGAACGTCTTTCTGCAAAGTATTGGACAGTGGTTAAGAAACGGCATTTCCCTAAAAGACGGTCTCACACCTCTCGCAAGCCAACGGGCGGTGATCTGCCTCTTCCACCAGTGTAACAACGGACTTTGATTATCGCACCACGCATTACTGGCCAGAATGATCGGTCCTTTGTATTTATTTATTTTATGATTCTTAAATGGACCCGCCCATTCCGCCTAACCTTTAATTTGTGTTACTCAGTATATTTTATCTCTCTGAATATTACGTCAAGTAGATTGAATCAGTACTCATTACGCATTGATATACAACGCTGCAGCGGGAAGCAACAGTCTTGTACAGCTTTCACAGTATTTATTAACAAGAAGCGCCCTAGTCCATTTGATCTAGTCGGAGTCCAGATCAAAGAGGACTTGATGTGGCACAAATACATGTCATCAATAGCGACAGTTGCTGGGAAAAAGCTAGGCTATTTGTTTATGGCTAAGAATTACTTTTCTCCACATGCCTCATCATTCTGTACGAGGTCTAGATAAGACCTAGCCTTGATTATTGCTTACATGTCTGAAGTGCTGCTACACAGACTACATATTCCATGTTCAATTCTGTTCAGAGCGGCACTTTCCAATGATTGATGACTCTCTCTAACAGACAGTCCTCGAGGGTCCTTTTCGCCTGCTTCTGTGTAGAGATAAAGACATATTATTCATCCAATTCTTTAGTATTATTATTTTTCACCATATTGCCATGGCATAATAAAAATAAACAAAAAGGCAATGCTTGCCAGTATTTCGATGAATAATGTTTTCAGGATAAGCTGTATTTTTATGAGGTTTTTAAGTTGGTACAAGTATTACTTTGCAAATTCTCGTTTAAAAGATTAGGGGGGGGAGATTTTTTTTACAAACCTAAAATATGTAGATCTGAAGATCTGAACTCTCAAAAACTGAGTATGGTAACTGCTGTTGTTTCTAGTTGCAAAGGAACATTGCTGATTCTATACCGTCCTGTGGAAAGGAAATAAGATGCTATTTTTATCGCCGGCGAGAACGTGAAATCGGGTGTCAATTTAATAAATATTCTTTCCGGTTTCTGGAAGACATCGAGTATACAACGTAGCGAGCTGGAAGTTCAGGGAAACAGAAATATATCGAGAACATGATGAACATTTACTTTCAGATAACTTCCTGCTCTCGATCAGAGTGCCTTAGGTACTTATTTTCATGCATATTAGACGTAGGCATTTAGGCATCCTCAACATAAATTGATATAAAGTTAATTCTATTTTTACTTCAATAGTGATCTTAGGCTTTAGAATGAGTTTTCGGCACATTCTTGCAGTTTATATGAGGACTGAGCATCAACAATACATCGGATTATTGTGAATTTTAGCAATAACAGCAGCAGTACTGGACCTTCAGAGTGACCTTAACAGTAACCTTACAGTTTCTTTAATTTTATAATACGAAAACTGTAGAAAAAGCTTATTACCAATGAATCCAGCAGGATAACAGAACATGCAGAATATACTTAGGCAATCGGTGTCTCTGATTAAGAAGGTGTTTGAGGAAGTATAGTAACTACATACTGAAATTTTAGATGGAAGTGCATTGTTTTACAGAGTTGAAAGTAATTTGATAATGTGGAGATATGTACAGAAACATAGAGAGGCATCAAATATTCCTTGCATACCATAATTGTATAAGCCACACCACGTCATGGTTCTGGTGTCAGCAACCAAGTGAGTCATGTTTGTAACAAAGAGATTTATCATAGCTACTTTTAAGTATTTGATTCCGAATGCTAAGAATATTTTCGAACGATTACCTACTGGATTACCAATCAGCATATTCTTACAAAGCATTAGACGATATAACAGTCTCCAAGCAAAGTGCTTGCAGCTGTAACATGAGGATTACACCAATTTGTATTGAACAAAATAATTATACTCAATTTAATATAGAATGTAAACAATAAGACTGCTGAAATCAATTCAATAATTGAAAATTATTTATTAGTATTTTTTATCGTTACCTTGCAAAGTCTTCCGTAGATAACTTGAGTTCATAGACAGCTGTAGCTTTCAATGCTTACCTAATAATAGGTAAATTACAACCTGTTAACAACTTTTAGCTGCCACTTTGGAGACTTTCAGTAAATTATAAGATGATTGTCTTAATTTTTCATGAAAATACCATTATCTTCTACGTATGAGAGAAAATATGAGAAAAAGCAAATATGGTACTTTGATTGCTGACAGCTCGAACACCTTTTCAATTTTTTGCAGAGATATAGATTTTATTATATACCTCTAGTGCCGCAAACAATTGACCTGCTACCTCCGCACCTGTCCTGGCAAAAGTTTCATAGCCCTGACCTATAAAGTGATTTTAGCATTATTCACGTACTGTCCTGAAAGTTAATTAGAAGTATATACATTTTTAGAAGAATTGATGCCATGCCCAGCGTCAAGTTTGTTTAAACCTCTCAACCTGCGGAATCATTGCGAGCGCTAGAACTACAACATGTATTGTCATTCATGAATACATTTGCATTTGTTGGAACCATGCGTTTGTATTTGAATATTAGATTCACCTAGACCCATCCATTATGTATGTATAAACAACGGAGCTCTGCAGATTGACAAAGTGTTTACTAGTACCCAGTATGAAACTGTTTTCCGCCATAGGGATAACAGACTATTGGAATCCCTACTTAATACTATAAATGGGAAAGAGTGGATGTTGTTACTCAGCCACGTCAAAATGGCTGATCGGCAGGGTTATTACGTAAAAAACCTATATAATGTCAAAAGAATCCGATAAAATGCCAACTTGTTGATTGGATAGCTCTGCACATGCTACAAGTGAGCATAAAGTGAACAGCTAGTTCCCAGTTGACATCTTATAGGAAAACCTACATAATGTCATAAAAAGCCTGGATAATGTCCAAAAAAATCGATATAATATTATTTTTCAATTTGAGTAATACCGAAATTTGGTTTGGTACAGAAATATATAGGCCGTCTGAAATCGTACATAGGTTGCCTTTTATCTTGAGAAACATCTACCAAAATAATTAAATAAATAAATAAATTAATAAGCCCAAATGGCTTAATAGAACCTGACATGAGGTGTCTAACGCGGAAGCGCGCAGTCGCTGGTCCGACCGAAACGAGTAACATTATACAGTAAAGTTAGTAGTGGATCAACGGAAGTTAGGTCATGGAGGGCCTCAAAACCTATCGAATGATCCCCTATATGTGTGGTCCGAAATTTTATAGTTCTGGAAATATTTGCGATTTGTGAAATTTCGAAAAAATCAATCGCAATTACAACTACACTATCAGGTTTAGGGCTGTGATTCTTTTTTCTGAGATGAGCTGAATGGTTAGTTTTAGCAACGGTTATATCACATTTTTTTGTGAAAAATCTCTCTCATCCCTCAAATTTGGAGAGCGGTAAAAAAATTGAGGTTGTATTCCATTATTCATTTTATTGTAAAAACTATTTCAATCCATGTAGAATAAACCCTGAAAATTTCAGCTTGCTACGATCATGTTACATTCGTTGTTGTGATGCGATAAACGTAAGAAGCACAATAGAATCCTTACCACCTATAAGTACAGGCCTTATTGTGTTTAGCCGCTCTTTATGGCGATTTACCGACAAAATGTGAAAGATAATTTAATTTAACCAACTTTTGGAGAACATGTTAGAAATGGCCTCCATTATTTTCTATACACAAGTGACACCTTCTTATAAAGTTGTGCTTTAGTCTTTAAAATGAATTTGCGTTTTCCATAATTTTTATTTTTGCTTCATCAGTTTTCTGGAGCAGTTGGTTTTTCATTCTTTAATCTTTGATATAAGTTTCTGATCTGTTTTTTTATAATCGTGCTATGTGCTGTAGTTTGTTTTCATGATATTTTCATTTCTTTTCTCTTAAAATCTGTTTCACTTTCTTCCTTTGTAGGGAGTAGTTACTTTCCGCCTCACTTGTTTTCTGTGTTAGCATTTTTAGTAGTAATCTATTTCGCATTTCCAATTCTTCATCGCATTGATCGTCAAACCAAGGTTGCTATTTCCCTTTAGTACCTTTGTTAGCACCCCTAGCTGCGCGTATCATAGCAGTTTTGATAGCGTTCTATGCCTGATCTACGGTTTCGTGCTGCGTAATGCTATTCAATTATGTGGTAATGTTATCTTCATATTTTTTCCGTTCTCCTTCAGTCTGTAGTCTGATCGGTCCTGCTTTGCTCAATTCCTTGTTGTTTTGATTCCCACATATCGGTATCATCTCTCTCAACATTGTTCCAACAATGAAGTGGTCAGGGTCCGCATCGGGTCCCCTGTAGGTTCTTACGTTCGTAATACATTTTTCTTCATCCTTATCTATCAATACGTGGTCTATTTGGTTGTTCGTCTCACCATTGGGCAACCTTCATGTGCCTTTATATATATATATATACGAGCAGTAGTCATTCCCATTGCCAGCGACCAGTTGGGCAAAAAATACAATCAATTGTTAACTGGGAAATTGGCACACTTTTTAGGCTTTAGTAAACTCTTTCAACGGTAATCTCGACCTTTCGGCATTCTCTATGGAGCCATCTTCAGGAGTGTCGTTGAGGTTGCAGCCAAATGGTGTTTCAAAACAAACGCGTGGACGACAGCACTTGTTACAAATATATGTCCCAGTTTTTGAATGTTAGTATATTAATAGACTTCCAAACCCGGTAGTTTCCCCATACAATTGTGCTTAAAATATTTTGTCTTCTTGAGATGGAATTTGAGGAAACTTTTAAGTTACTACTATGCCAAGGGCAAAGAAGCTTTGTAGTGTTAGAAAGTAGGTCATGAGGTGGTGGAAATAAATGCCAATAACGAAAAAGATCACTCCAACGTCGTTTTTGGGAGGTTACGGGGCTGTAAGCGGTGTAGGGGGTGGAGAGGGTCTCGCAGTTTTTTGTTAGTATATTGATACACTTTCAACCCCGGTAGTTCTACGCACTTATTAGACATATTTTACACATATATATTTCCGCATACATTTGCTCTTAAAATATTTTATCTTCTTAAGACGGAATAAAGTGAACGTCCTTAGGGAACCGAATTTCTGGATTGTTCTTTATTGAGAATGATCCAGACACATTGCTATCGCGTGGATATCCAGCATACAGGAGGGCTTGCATTGGTACATATACCAGGGGTAATCTAATAGAAGTTGCTTTTGGTGTCTGGTACAGCTTAGAGTACTTCCATCCTACTACGTGAGTACTTCTCTCTCAACTCCAACAGTTTAATAATCCAAATTGTGGACCTTCCGCATTTCTCTGGCATAAGCAAGCTCATAAAACATCATAACAAACTTCTCTTCTCCATAGCTCTACTCTCGCAGTTTTCGTTGTTCAATACATTAGTTGTGGATCAATTGTGGTTCATTAAGGCACTACAAGCTTCCCTTTTTCCGAAATCGGATTTTCCACCCTCCTGCTCCCGGTGTTTTACTTCTCCGATCTGCGAACTTCCAGAGTTCTAGCATACTAGAACACCTCTAGCATCAGCAGATTAGTCGTATCAACTCCTTGCTTTCTGAGGAGCAACTTCCAAATTTCGCTCGTGGTCATCCCGTAATGGGAGATGATCCTGGGCCATTCTGTCACTACATCAAGTCTCGTAGCTGTAGAGTTTATCTGTCCTTAGACATTGCAACTAAGTAGCGTAATACCCTCCTTTTTGTTAACTACATTTAATGGGTTTTTATTTTTGTCAGCAGGTCCTAGATAAAAATTTTTATGTATCATGGCCGTAATATAATCGTTTGTGTTCCTTGGTGCTACTTTGATTCCACAGTGCGGAACCTAACCGTATGCTTAACGCTCTAGATACACAGGTAACTATTCATTGAGAACCCTTCTGCCATGAGGCATCCTGTAACCTCAAGCTGAAAACTCAGAACAGCCGTAAATATCTGTAAACCAAGTTTATTGGCTAGGCGTTCGTGTATGTCATGAGTTGTGGCAACTTCTCAGATGCGAGCAACTTCTCCTGGAAATTTCTGGTTTTCCTTTTGTCTCACACTTGATATGCAGGCGGAAAACATCGAACTTTGCTCTATCAAAATGCCGCCGTCGATGCTTTGTTTACCAACTGTGAAGGATACGAATGTAAAGCATGAGAAACACGTGTCATTATATTAAAACTGAAACAAATAATTATTTTAAAGTACTGTGACGTTAATGGAGTGTGATTAAGATAGATTTTAGATTCATTCAATCCATAATGAATGAGTGGGATGATTATCAACGTTGAATTTGTATACATATTCCAGAAAGGATTATACTACTGCTACAGGTGTGGTTTATGCTTTTGTGATGTAAGCAACCTATTTTTTGTATTGTTTTCTCAATAATAAACTAAATAATGATTTCAAACCATCTACTAATCAGAATATATCATTAACCTTATTTGGAACGACTATCGTACACCGCAAATAACTTTAATACGTGTCAGTATGTAATTTTGTGGTGAGTGGCTTATGCCCTTCTTCATCAAACAAATGTAACTTGTGACCTTCTTCAGACTTCTGGAACATTCATAGTGTTATCAACACAAAGAAAGTATCTGACACATTACCAATAGAACAGAATTTTTAAGCAATTGGCTCGTTACCGAAAATAAGACCCTAAATTCAACGGGCCTTAGAGTACACCTTTTTCACAAATGAATTTATGTCACCAGAACGGGTTATTTTTTTCAATTCTTTTGTCAACAAATCTTTGCATTCCTCAAACTGTAAGCCTTTTGTAGCATTTCAATTGAAATTGAGCAAGACACGTGATTTCAGGATATACATAAAATTAACTTTAGATGTCTCTAAATAAAGTCAATGTGGCTTAGGTGCTTTGTTGCCCAAGCCCTTAATTTCTAATGGCAAACTCTATACGAGGTATTATCACCTGCTCTTCTCTGATAAACAGCGCCTTACGCTTTTGGTAAAATCTTGGAATGACCAACCATAACGCAAAGTTCATGAGATTTGAGGCTAGATTTTTAATCCATTTTATGAGGTGTTATAGATCCTGAAAAATGTTTACGTAAAGCAATATTTTTATGAGAATATCATGATCTGAGCTTATATGTGCTCATTTCATTCGACAACAAAAGGTAAATTTTGTGAGACCTGTAATAATCGGTTAACACTACTGTTTGCAAGGCTCCAACGCCCGGTAAACATAAAAGGTCTTTTGAAATAGAAGCAGATATGTAGAAGCACGAGTGCCATATTAGCAAAGTCCATAATGTATCGGATATTTTTAGCTGGGGCGCTCGTTAGTGCCTTTTTCACTAAGCCCATGCGCCACGTCAGCGTATTCCCTGAATGGCTCCATCTGATGCTGAACAAAAATCTCCCAATCGTCAAATTAATGGTTAGAGAATTAGAGTGGAGTTTTCAACCCTGATTCCAATGTGTTCGATATTCAGAGCGCACTCTCCAATAATTGCAATTTCCTCGAAGATAAGTTAGGCTTATATGGAGCAGTACAAATTTGTTTCAACAATGTAAAAAGTGACAAGTGATAAGTGAAAAGTTAGAGCTCTAGATTCCCACCCATTTTAAGCTATGTAACCATTTATTAACTACATATTTTCCAGTGCAAAATTAACAGTTCCAAAATAGATGTGGTTCATATAGTTCAAGCTCAGTCTATAATGCGAACTTATGAAAGCTTTCTAAGTTCTCATCAATCCAGGGAACCAGTCATACAGTTGTCCGTGGCGAAAGTATACTTTTTTTTATTACATTGATTTCCTTAATGTAATTTGCACATTGCTTCCTAAAAGATTATAGCAAACGATGTTAAGGTGGAGTGCGACAGCAACACTTTGTTGCGTAAATTAGCAGATTCACAAGCACATAAGACCACGGCTCGCACTGCGAAGAAAAGTAAATTGTCATGGGTCCAACCAAAATTACGATGTCTCCACTTCATCCAATCATCGAAATAATGTTTGGATCAATTTAAAATTTCTTAATACTGGTTAGCAATGCCAAGACGTCCCATTAACCGACGCACTTCCTCTCGTTTTTCTCTTCCCTTCTTTCCCCTGATTTCGTCTGCTAGCTGGGAATCAAACCGCCTACAAACTTCTAAGACTTTAAGACAAGAGACAAAATCCTATAGTCCGGTCTGGATGACAATTATGGATAGAAGCTCAAAATAAAATACTATCATGCAGTATTATCAAATATAGCTCAAACTAACCCGACCTCAAAGATTATTCTACGAACCAATTAACAAGCGACATCACGCAGTTGACAAAGAAGCAATTCGAACTATTATGTAATTAGTCGCCGAGACTTTAACCAATCGAGCTGAAATTGTATATATACGTTTTGTTGTCATGACCCTACATAATAAATTAAGTACTACAATTTTGAATCTAATACGAGTATAATAATGATAATAATTTCCGGATGACTACACAATTAGTAGTGTTATTATGAAACAAACATAACAAGAAGAATGACTAACATGACATCACAATATGAGACTAACGTTGATGAATACAAAAACGAACATCATTCAAATACACAATTCAAATATTCTTCAATGGTATAGACGTTATTCAACATAACTGTCCTCATCTTTGCCTCAAAAAGAGATACATTAGGTATGGTTTTTATAGACGTTGGTAACTTGTTCTCTCGTAAATAGAGTTGAGTGCATCCACAATGGTTTCTAGAGAACTGTAAGAAGACTTACCATCACAATTAATGCATTTGTAGCTCACACAGATCCTTTTAGTTAAAATTACATATTCTTGGTGGACATAAACCACGGGCGTCACAAACAGATACTTTTTCACCTTGAGTAGGCTTTTTAGCACACATTAAACACTTATTTTTATCGACTGGATGTAATGACTATTTGTCAACCGACGCCAACCTTACATAAATGTGGATATCAAAAAGTGACGTTAGTGTACATTGAATATGGCGTCCGCCACAAAATGGCGAATTATAATTTCCATAGTCACCACTATCATATGGGTATCGGATGAATGGCTTGATGAGAGCAACGCAATAGGCAAAGCGAAGTCATCCTGAATCTAGTATGGTGGCCGTCGCCCAGTGTCGATTTATGGCTATGCGATGAAAAGGCTTGATGAGCAAATCACAATACATAAATAAAGCAACATCATTCTAAGTCCAATATGGCAAAGGTCTAATATGACAACAAAATAACTCTGGAATGAAATGACGCAAACCCGTCAGATTGGGTCATGTCTGGTTCTTCTGGACAAGTTCTCTAGTCCTAGAGTCTGAGCAAAGTTACTGTGAATAAAATAAGGCGATCATGTAAAGACGACAGTGCAATATTATTACGACATGGAGCTAATATGGTAATGGAGCTGAAAGGTGGCCATGGGAACTCTGGAATAGAATGACACAAATTTTTCGAACTCGATTCTCGACATGTACTCTGGAACTTAGCCCTGATGGGTCTATCGACTATTTTGAAAAATAGATATTCATTCATGTGGTGATATAAAATATCAGCCCTATAACATTAGAGTGCTCGCTAAAGCATAGGTACGTTTTATTTGGTCGGTCAACTGAACAAGCATACCTGCAGATAAAAATACACCTCCCGTATTCAAGTAATATGCGATAAAATGAAAAGAACAGTTTTATGAAGTGCTGCTAATAACATATGTATATTAGGTGAAATTTACTAAACTAGTTATTTGACATATAACAAGATTTTATTTACCTGTTAATTAAATGATAATGATGCTCCTTTGTCTCAAGTTTTCAAATGAAGGCGTGTACATTTTAATAGCAAGAGGAAAAGAAATTGGGACGAAAGAATTCCACTATTGTTAAGAAGCATAAAACGGCAGATTTCCATTCGGAAAAAAATACTTATAAGTTCTTAGTTTCTTTCATTTCCCACACCTACTGGCGGGGAAGTAAAATTGTAATCGCGAAAAATTTGGAAAATGAGATATTATATTTTTTGGATGTGGTATGTCATGTACATCACTAAAAATCTTGTCACTCATTTCCGTCGGTCTGTCGGTCTGTTCACTAGTTTTATAACCTCTTATAGGTTTCTTGTGAGTGTATCAATAACGATCTTCCACTGCGTCTCTGGCCTATAACGTCTTTAATATACTAGTCATAGAAATTCTATCATTAAGAAGCCTCTGATCTCGGTAACAACGGGAAAATTAAATGTTCGATGTACGGGGTCCGGCATAAAGGTAGGACGGTTTTCAAAAAATCACTAAATCGGTAATTTGTACTCAAAAACAAATTTATCGACGGATTCGGATACACAATGATATGAAGTTTGTCACAAACAAGTGTGGAAAATCACATCAGTCATCTGGTGATCGTTATTGGCGATGCATTGTTGGAGGTGTTCTTAAAGGTTCGCGTAGACTTTCCCTAACATCGTTCTCTCAACTTGGGCGACTTCCACATGAATTGGCTCATCCAACTCAACCAGTGCTCGGGGCTTGTGCTCGGATACACGGGCCTTGAGGTGTCCCCATTGGAAAAAATCACAGATGTATAAATCTGGGGACCGAGGAGGCCAATGAACATCACCAAACCTGGAAATAAGGCGACTACAGAGGAGATGGCGAATATGGTTCATTATTGCTCTGGCTGAGATAAAACGAAATTGGTGATCATTTCGACATAGCGCTCCGAGTTTACGGTAACAGCATTGCCATTACCGTCTTTGAAAAAGTAAGGGCCGATGATACAAGTTTGCAATACAGCGCACCAAACCGTCACTTTTGGTCTTTCATGTAACTATTATTCGTCATTTGTTTATCTGGGCGGTCCGCAGGACCTCTGCCCATTAGTCACTGTCTAATGTACGTTAGTCTTGGTTGCCCAAAAACCAGACAATGCCAAGGAAAAATAGAAAGGGAAAGAGAAGAAAAAAGGAGAAGAGCAAAGAAAAACAGAAGTGTTTAGTTTAAGAGAAAACAGCTAGGATTTTTGACTTGGTACACGGATTAATTTTGAAGTGAACTAAGCAAATTTTGATCGGTTTTGTTAGAGTGTAATTTTAAGTTTACTAAAAGTTCGCGCCAATTTTTGATTGCAGTGCGAGCTGTGGCCTTGCATGTTTACGAACTTGCTCCATTGTGTAGTCCTATGAGTCGCACAACAGAGGGCTGCTGTGTGTTTCCGCTTTACTATAACGTCGCTGCGCCTGAAGCTTGACATGATTTCTCAAGTAAGGAATGTCAAGGTCTCTGTGTAGTGTCTCGTTTGAGACATACTATGGAGCGTTGCAAATTGTTCGCAAAGTTCCACTTTGCAGTGCTTGAAGACGTTGCATTTGTGACTTGGCAAGAAAACACCAACCCGTACATGCATAAGTAATGGCTGGTCTAATAATCATTTGGAGGATCTACATAACAAAGGATATACTCGCCAAAACGCAGTTTGGAATTTTGTTGTCAAGGCTGCTGTATGTTTCTGCCAGGTCATGCCTATATCAGATGGCGAGCTTAGAAGGAGCTGAGAGCAGACTAATGAGATGGTAATCCTGAGAAAATATCGAACCCACCTTCTTTGGAATCATGATGACCTCAGCAGTCTTCCACACCGCAGGGAAGTGCTGAGTTCCGAGCAATGCATTGGTTATTGTTACCAAATATGTCAGAGCTTTCGGCGAAAGCAGCTTCAGCGCCTTGTTGGTGATTTGGTCTTCCCCAGGTGCTTTACGCACCTTGCGGTCTTTAATGAGACCTAGGAGCTCCACTGGTGTGCAATGTGGAACCTCGGAGGGTTCCTATAATGTGCTATGCGAAGCCTCAGACGAATCTGCTGAAGAAGGGTCATCTGAAGAATATACAGTCCCTCCGCTAACGCCGTTGGCACTAAAATATCTCCTGGCTGATCTCATAATGTGTTGTTCCTCATCGAGGTCATTATCAAGTTGGGAGAGAACTGTTTTTCCTTGGCGACAGTGAAAACCCCAACCTTATCCTCTGTTCTGAAGACTATGCTTTCAGGACCGTGGATGAGCGGGAGCTGTTCTCGGTTTCCGTTTTTGAGTAACTTTGTGACCTTTCAGAGAGGAATACTTGAATCATCGCTCCATACCTCATTACGGAATTAATGGAGCGCGTTTCTCTTTTCATGGACAAGATTCGTAACCCTATGAATGTCATGTCATGTCATAATCCTTCGGAGTTGAGGGAACAAGATCAAGCTAAATAGTAAGATCTTACACTGCGCTTCTTAAACAGCATATCTGCATGAAATCATCAAGACCTTGGGCAGTAAATGCTCCTTCTGTAATTTAATGCACTATTTTGCTTCGATCCCTAGTTGGAGTGATCATTTGTTGTGTTTCTTGGAGGATATAGTATGGAAGATCAGGGTGAAATTACTAACCAGATCCTTAAAATCCTAAAAGAAATAAGAAGTGATCTTAAAGAGGTAAAGGAATCTCTAACCACACAGAGCCATAGGATAGACGACATAGACTCTAGAATAAAAGACACGTAAACAGAAAACGCCGATTTGAAGCAACAGGTTATTGTTCTTCGAAGAAAGGAACTGAAGAATAACTTAATATTATTCGGACTTGAGGAAACACAGTACGAAGATTTGCTTAAGGACATAATAGCATTCATGCATACAAATCTTGCAGCTACGATCACTGAGTCAGACATTAATAACATCTATCGAATTGGAATAGCAAGCAGTAACACACCGAGACCAGTCAAGTTAGAGTTAGTTAGGAACATCGTTGAACAAAAAATAATAAAGAACGAATATAAACTTAAAGGCACAAATATAGCTATTGCGGTGGATTTGATACCTGAGGATAATCAGTTGCGAAAAATTCTACGTAAACACTTGAAGATAGCTAGGGGGCAGAAACAGTCAGCAATAAATAGTACACAAAAATAAGCTTCTAGTTAATGGTGTTGCTTATAGTGCCGAGGAATTAGAACTTTAAGAAGATATTTCGGAACAAGACGAAGAGGCAAAGACAGCAGAAACGCAAGAGACACCTTCACATGACAAAAAAGCAGCTCTAGAGAAATCCGTGGAACCGAAGAAATCATCTACTACGGCTACTGCGACAGTCTCCACAAGGTCGAAGCGACTTGATGATAAGGTACAGGGTGAAAAGATATTAACCCCGCCTTCTAAAAGAGCGAGAAATCAATTCATTAATGTTACTGCAATCAACTCTTGTCTATATTTTTATAGGTGAATGTTTTAAAGTAAATAAACCAAGGTTATTTCGTAATTGATATTCTTTTATTCTCGATGTTTCATCATAATATTTTAATGTGTTGGAATTTTATAGTTGTAAAATTTCTATTTCTTGCTTACTAGACTAAATATTTACTCTAGATTTTATTTTCCTGGTGGTATGTGTGTTTTGATCATAGTACATAATATATATTATTTTTTATCTTTAGCTAGTATATACTATATAAAACCTTTTTAGTATATCTTTGCTTCCTGTTATTGTTTACTTATTATTTTTTGTTCGTAATTTGGAAATGCCATTTTAGATCGTAAAACCAAGCTGTTGTATGATTTCCTTGAGGCATATAATCTGACACAGCTTATTGAATCTCCTACTAGAATAACCAAATCTGCGAGTACATTGATAGATTTGCTCATAGTAGGTGATCCCAATGACTTTACTTCTGTCGATATACTTAATGTTGGTATTTCAGATCATTGTGTTTTGACTTTTGAAATTAAATTTCCTAAAGCGATTAGATATGAGAGGTTTCTAAGATACCGCGGTTATTCAAAGTTTGACGCAGATTTATTTTATAACGATCGACATTCTGTTAATTGGAGCGTCATCTACACACTATCAGATGTAGACCCTATGGTGGATCATCTTGAAGTAAATCTTAAAACTCTCTTTAATCGCCACGCACCTTATCGTCAAGTGAGGTTTAGTAAGCCGCCTGCGCTCCTTGGCGTACACATAATTTAAAAATAATGATGTCACTTAGAGATAAAGTTTTTAAAACATATAAATGTATTAAAAGCACAGCGGCTTACAACTGCTATAAGGGGTTAAGAAATTATGTTACTGGTGCGATCAGAAGAGAGAAAGGTGCGTATTTGAGTTAAATCCTCACCAAAAGAAATCAAAAATCAACATGGAACTCACTTAGATCTTTGGAGATTCTGCGCGAAACAAAGTTATCTGAACTAGCACTCAAGTTGAAGGATAACAGCACTGTGAACGCATATTTCAATAGCGCCCCAAATTTTGCTAAAATTCGACTTGAAATAAATATCCTTAGAAAATACGATACCCATGTAATGCAAGCTAATGAAGATTCTTTCAGTTTCACAACAGTTAATTCCCACGCTGTGCTCAATTTTTTTAATAAAATTAAAAGCAATGCTGTAGGCTCGGATGATATTTCGCTACGTATGTTACTATTAGTGTCTTCTGATTTGATAGAGTATATCACGGTTATTTTAAATTTCTCAATCACATCTGTAACATTTCCTCTTACATGGAAGCATGCTTTGGTGAGACCAATACCTAAATGTAACTCACCTGATGAACTCTCTGACCTAAGACCGATTAGTATTCTACCTACCCTATCAAAACTCTTAGAACTCATAATGAAAGACCAAATTGTTACCTACGCTATTCAATATAATATTATTACTAGCTCCCAGTCAAGTTTTCGTCCTCATCATAGTACTTCCATGGCTTTAATGAAGATTACGGATGATATTATTATAGCAACTGATCAAGGTAATTGCACTTGTCTTGTTTTACTCGACTTCAGCAAAGTTTTCGACACCTTAGACAACGACACGCTTCTCACAAAATTGATATATTTCGGTTTTTCTTATAACTCGGTTCTACTTCTTGAGAGCTACTTAAAAAATCGCACTCAGAGTACAGTTGTAGATGATAATTACTCTTCCTCGTTGAATAAGGTTTTCGGTGTCCACAAGGTTCGGTCATGTGCCAAAAATGCATAAAGTTTGATGGTATTAGGTTGTATAATAAATTACCCCTAGAATATAAAATCCTCTCGAAGTATAGTTTCAAAAAAAGAATTAAGAAGTTCATCTTAAATAACTTTGACATGCTTGCATCGACGGTAGCTTGACTCAACTCAGTAATTTCGTTTCTATCTAATGTTTTTTTTATTTCTTTTTTATATGCATTTGCTCATAATATACCTTATGACCATTAGCCATGCATAGAATTTGTATATTGTATGACACACACAAGCTTATAGCTTAGGTGTCTATTATTTTGTAGTAAATTCTTTACGCAAAATTTTTATTGTTTAAACAACATACTTTGACCTTACTCGAAATATCCCTCTATTATCATATTTCAGATATTCATATTTTATGTACTCTATATTTATACTTCTGAGTGTTTTTAGTATGCTTCTGTACTATTGTTATGAATTTTAGATTTGTTTATGCAGACACGTAATTTAGGATGTGTGACGACAAGATCCAGACATTTACCCTTTACGAAAGTATACAGAATTTTCACAATTCATATACCGTTACTTGCTGGTTCTAGGTCTGATGCTAGTATCTTTGCTCAGAAGATTTCTGTTGCAATCTTGGTTATTCAGGGTAGCAAGAGCATACAAGCTCATGTATTTTTGAAGCTTTTTTTATTTAAATTGTATTGAAGGTTGTTTTTAATTTGTAAGTTATAACTTACAGTAGGTAGTATGTGAGGATGCTAATTGTTGTTTACGTTAACGATGAGGGAAACATCCAGTAACATGGTGAAAGCTGGATAAATGGTACAATGGTCAAAACTATATAAACTACACACAGCTGTGTGACAAGAGCGAGTTAAAAACACATTAACAAATATTTAAAACGAGAGTTAAGCATTACATCGTGAAGCCACTTGATGATTGCACAAAATGGTGGGCATGGAATAATGAGTAAGATGAACCTTTTGACAGATGGCCGAAGGTTAGCAGTGTCTGTGTAGAATGATGGATCAAAAATTCTTTTGTGGGCGTGTGCTACGTTGCGAAATCACTTTATATGGTATAGTTTTCAATACATGTTGGGTAAGAACTTGTCAAACCGACCAGAGGCAGTGGAATTAACTATATTTTTAGATGGGCAATTAAATTAATATCTGCATTGGCCATGTTCTCGTATGTTCTGTTTTGTATTGCATATTATGTTTATATGTTATTTTTTTGTTGGTTTAGTTGAAAAGCAGCTTAGGCTGAACTACGTCTTTCATCATTCTATCTTTATTTTTTTTTTCCTCAAGTTATTTATAATGATGAATAAAGACAATTTATTATTATTATTATTATTATTATTATTATTATTATTATTATTATTATTATTATTATTTTATTCTTATTATTATTATTATTATTATTATTATTATATTATTATTTATTATTTTATATTATTATTATTATTATTATATTATTATTATTATTCTTCTTACTTATTATTATTATTATCTTAATTATTCTTTAGTTTTTATCTTATGCTTTTTTCTGTATTTCTTAGTTATTATTATTATTATTATTCTTATTATTATTATTATTTTCTTCTTTTTTGATTTCTATTATTCTTTTCTTCTGCTTCCTCGTCTTCTTCTTCTATCTTCTTCTTATTATTCGTTTCTCTTCTTCTTATTCTTACGCTTCTCTTCTTCGTTTCTTCTTCTTCTGCTTCTTATATTATTTTTTCTTCTTCTTCTTCTTCGTCTTCTTCTTCTTCTTTTCTTCTTCTCTCTTCTTCTTATTCTTCTTCTTCTTCTTCTTCTTCTTTCTGCTTCTCTTCTTCTTCGTCTTCTTCTTCTTCTTAGATCTGCTTCTTCTTCTTCTTCTCGTCTTCTTCGTCTTCTTCTTCTGATTCTTCTCTTCTTCTTCTTCTTCTTCTTCTTCTTCTTCTTCTTCTTCTTCTTCTCTTCTTCTTCTTCTTCTTCTTCTGCTCTTTTTCTCCCCCGCCGTCTCTGTCTGGTCCCCGGCTCGCCCGCTCTCCCCCGCTCTCCCCGCGCCTCTCCCCGCCCCTTCCTTCGTCTCGCGCTGGTTCCTCGTCGTGCCGTTTTTTTGCCTTTGGTCGCGTGCTGGTTTCCCGGGTCTTGCGTCCCCTTTCCGTGGCCGAGTTTTGGTGCTCGTTCCTAGCACCCCCAACGCCCGGAGTATCCAAGCTTTCCCATGCCACCATTCTCTGTCATGTCTCCTGGAGATCTCTGTACTTAGATATCTTTTCATTTTCTTTCGATTTTACCTTGGCGTCGGGACCGCTATCTCACTTAGTTGACATGTTTTCTCCTTTCTGTTTATGATTATAATGTCAGGTCGGTTTGCTTTTATTGTTCGATCCGTATTACCGGCACATCCCACATAATACATACACTCAGTGGTGTCATTCTTGATGTTGGTGACACTCTGGATTTCATGTTGATAATATTTATCTGTAACTGGAATACCAAAGAGTCACATATTTATTATTATTATTCTTATTATTATTATTATTATTATTATTATTATTATTATTATTATTTATTATTATTATTATTATGATTTATTTATTTTATTATTATTATTATTATTATTATATTATTATTATTATTATTATTATTATTATTATTATTATTATTATTATTATTATTATTATTTATTATTATTATTATATTATTATTATTATTATATTATTATATTATTATTATTATTATTATTATTATTATTATTATTATTATTATTATTATTATTATTATTATTATTATTATTATTATTATTATTATTATTATTATTATTATTATTATATTATTATTATATAATTATTATTATTATATTATATTATTATTATTATTATATATTATTATTATTATTATTATTATATTATTATTATTA